>OY804606.1:18685316-18688296 GCA_963680895.1 Fragum sueziense
AACGAATTTGATGCATTACGTGCCTTTACATATCACTTGCAATTTACGGCCTCTCAATACGAAGATATTGAATACATGTCTTACATTGCTTTATTTAAAGAGACATTCCATAGATATTATCTCAGAAATTTTACTTTTATTTTTATCTGAAAGAGCATGATTTTCTTCATAAAATTCTAAAAATGTCACGCCAAAGCATTGAACCGTTTATGGAGCAATATTTTTCTCTTAAAATTGAATTGAACGAATTAGAATGATCAATATTGGCATCAAAACATACTTTAAAAATGAAATGGAAATGTGGTGTCGCTGTAGTTCTTAGGATTTTTAACTTTTGACTGGACATTCCCTGTAACCAAATGCATGTAAATGACACTCGGCATTTTCTTACTGAATGAATCGTTCATGAAAGCTGCAAGATACCAATACACTATCTAGCATGGTGGATTACCTTTTTCATACAAATTTAGGAAATAGAGACCAATAGTAACAAGATAGGCTCGTATATAGTCCATACACGATAAATTGTGCATTCACGATGTTATGTGTTTACAAATTTTACTCACACGAAAAAGGAAAACAATCCTTATTTTCAATAAAAAGTAAAATTGCATCTGATTGTTCTAATCTTGCAGGTTTGAGACACATGCAAGATCGAACCATGACATGCAAAATTTCAGTAGTTTGGAGTTAAGTTTTGTGTTGCTTGTATGTGTAAATGTTGTAAACATGTGGCATAGTACCGAGACTGAACTATAACATCCTCCTCCAATTACTTAAAAATCTAGAAACTTTTCTTACTTTTATTTGAATGTTTACCTATGCCGCGAAATAATATCTCAGAATTAATCAATTACAAGAACTTTTTTACCATGATCTGCTCTTTATGGATCCAAGTTTATTGTTTTAACGCAAAATGTTTACAATTCAAAACTCCACGCATTTTCATGTTATCTAACAACTATGGAAACGCATATGGTACACCCTGATAAAATGATAAAGTCGACTTCAGGTAAGTCGACTTGTCATGATAACAAAAGAAAAATAACTCTACCGGTTGTCTACGTAAACTAATCTTTCCGACATAAGTTAGTGCATCATTATTTTAAAATATGTCATGTCGACGTATGCTTTGTCATCTTATCCACATAATTTGTACATCGATCTTCCCTGACTTATCTAGTTTTAGTAGGCATGTTGACAAAAATCCTTTATTTCTTTCCTACATCAATATTTTTGTCAAAAAGAAACAAGTCGCATTCACGTGGTAATCAAGCATCTGGAATATATATTTCCACTACTTGAACATTTAATATCAGCTTTGCGTCATAACCTACGACGACAAAAATGCCCCCTTTAGGGCCTACATTTGATGTAGGTCAAAGTCCAAGGTCAAGTTAACAAGGTCCAAGGTCATGGTCAAATATGAAAAGTCTTGGTAGGAGGTGTCTATGTGTGAAATATCAAAGCTGTATATGTAAAAGTAAAATGAAACATAGGCCAGGTTAAAGTTTTTAAAAGTAGGCCAAATGCCAAGGTTAAGGTCATGGTCAAATGTGAAAGGTCTTGGTTGGAGGTGTCCATGTGTGAAATATCAAGGCTGTAGGTGTAAAAGGACATGATATATATGTCTGGTTTCAGTCTTTTTAAAAGTAGTTCAAACTCCAAGGTCAAGGTTGCAATATTCAAGGTCATGGTCAAATGTGAAAGGTCTTGGTAGGAGGTGTCTATGTGTGAAATATCAAGGCTGTAGGTGTAATAGGACATAAGATAAAGGCTAGGTTAAAGATTTCTAAAAGTATGTAAAAATCAAAGGTCAATGTCACACAGGCCAAGGTCATGGTCAAATGTGCAAGGTATTGGTAGGAGGTGTCCATGTGTAAAATATTGAGACTGCATAGGTAACAGGACATGAGATATAGGCCTAGTTTAAGTTTTTTAAAAGTAGGTCAAACTCCAAGGTCAAGGTCCAAGGTCATGGTCAAAAGTGAAATATCTTGGTTGGAAGTGACCATGTGTGAAATATCAAGGCTGTATATGTAAAATGACATGAAATATAGACAACGTTAATGTATTATTTAAGTAGGTCAAACACCAAGGTCAAGATCACAAGGTCCAAGGTCATGGTCAAATGTGAAAGGTCTTGGTCGTAGGTGTCCATATGTCAAATATCAAGGCTGTATGTGTAATAGCACATAAGATATAGGCCCAGTTTAATTTTTTTAAAAGTAGGTCAAACTTCAAGGTCAAAGCCACATGGTCGAAGGTCATAGTCGTATGTGATAGGTCTTGGTCAGAGGTTTCCAAGTGTCAAATATCAAGGCTGTATGTGTAAAAGGACATGATATATCGGCCAGGTTAAAGTTTTTTAAAAGTAGGTCAGACTCCAAGGTCAAGGTCACAAAGTCCAAGGTCATGGTCAATTGTGAAAGGTCTTGGTAAGATGTGTCCATGTGTGAAATATGTTGACTTCATTCAATATGTTGTTCAGTTAACACGTTGTTTTGTTGATCTGTACTTGTCGTCTAAAACAAAAAATGACAAGGCAGTTAAATCCGACATCTCGACCTATAGCAAGTCATAAAGCCATAAACAACGAGCATAGTCAACATAGCAGTTTTTACAAAATACGTTATTATGTAGTTATGTCGTTTTATTTTAAGACGACAAGTCGAGTTCTGTTATTGAGTAATGATCAGATTAAGACAACAAATCGTGTTCTGTTAATACGTCATGATCAAATTATCATATTATTCTTTAAATTTTATGACAACTTGGTGTGATCATGTCGTCCTATAAGCACACATCTTCGCATCCAATGACATCATCAGGGTGTACCATATACGTTTCCATAAACAACAAAATAATCATTTAAAGAAATTTCATGAAAAAATATTAGACAAGTAGTATTTCAACTCTTTCCGTGAACGTATGGAAACGTATATGGTACACCCTGATGATGTCATTGGATGCGAAGATG